>CM068825.1:107055964-107085964 GCA_028554795.2 Sinohyriopsis cumingii
ACCCCGGTATGATTTCTCAGTGCACTTACAGGATATGATAAAGTGTGTACATTTTACTCAGGTTCAGCAAGGGTAGTTTTCTTATATTATTTAAGATTTTAGTGTACAGTTTCCTGATAAAATTATCCTTCGTTTAGTTCCCCGATACATCTAATTATCGAGTACTTCAGCTCGCCCTATTTCCAGTTATCATTATAAGTCTTCCTACGATCTCTCTAGCTCGTCTTATGTCCTCCCCAGCTCACAATGCCATCCGTGCAGCTCGCCTTCATCTTCGCTAGCCAAGGTTTTGATGTGTTAACCCTATATACACCTTGGCGGATCGAGTAGATATTTTAGTGCTTTGTCCTAGCGACATCAATTGGATTTCTTTAGTCGGCTTCCGTAGTGTATAATGTCAACTAACTAATAGCGTGGTGCATTTCAACGGCTGAAAATGGCGGAGGAAACTGACTTCTAAGAGGTACTTTGTAAGTTTAACATTGAAAGTATGACTACTTACCAGAGAGAAGCCATTACAGGTGTATTTGAGTGAAAGGTATTTGTACCAACTCGGACCGGCACAGGAAGATTGCTTATTTATGAGTCCATTCAAGTTGTGTGTCCCACCCCCGTCTCGATCATGTAGGAACAGTGTTCAAATTTGATTGCCGCATCCATGAAATTCACAGACCCGAAGCGCATAAATATCTGGTCGATCCGCCAATGTGTAGATAGGGTTAACATATCAGAACTTTTGCTAGCGAAGACGGCTCGCTTTATATTAATTCGAGTTTTCTCTTGCCTTTTCCACCCCATTTTTGATATTTGGACATTTACGTTGAGGTGTAGGGTCAGATTCATTTGCCTATCAAAAAGGATACATGCGGTGTTGGCATAGGATAGCCGCTTACTAGCCAGTCTAGCAAACTTGTACGACCTTTCATCGAGACATACCTGCATGAAATCGATAGGAATACAATTTATTTTCACAAAGATTGAGAGTATAACATTCCTAATGTCTTAAATAAGCTGAAAGTTGAGACGAAACTACAGCGGTAATGAAATTTGACCTGGAACTCGCCGTTTGCATTGCTAGTCACATGACTTCACAAATCTCGCATAAATTGTTATAGACGCAATCTCTGAGAAAACAAATCATATTCCTATCGACTTTATGCAGATATTTCTCGAAGAAAGGTTGTTCAAATTTGCCACTCCGGCTAGTAAGCGGCTACGCATGGGGTCGGCAGATTCCAACTTTTCGATAGGCAAATGACTCTGACCCAACACTCCAACACAAATGTCCATATACCAAAAATGGGGTGAGAGGGGTCAGAGGAAACTCGGATTAGCCTTCAGTCCTCTCCAGTTCATTCTACGGTCCCACCAGCTCACCCTGCTATTTCCAGCTCGTCCATTTTGATCGATCTGGCATTCCATAGTTTCAACAACTTAGCTGTTCACATGACGCAATGTGCAATAAATTATTGTCCCATTTTGATGACGGAGAGCGCTGTGATGGCGAATGAAATTAATGATCGTAGGTCAAGAATATTTCACGTTCTTATCTTGGTGGAATGTCATGTCTCGCCAGCAATGTAGATAATGCATACTAATATAATAGAATGGTTTCTTAAAGAGTATTTTAAAATCAAGACTTATTCATACAATACAACAGCTATTCTTCACATCTCACCATTCATTCGTCAATAGCTTCAGCAAATTCTCCGGTTTTCTTATTTTTGTTTTATTTCTTCCTTTGTTTTAACGTCGGTGTTTCAAAGCAACGATGATAGTGCAAATTTAATTACCTTTATAATTTTGCAACAAAACGAGACCTTTATAAAAGTTCAACGCTTTTCCCTAATTCTCCGAGAGAGAGATCGAGATCTGGCGGTTGCTAAGTTGCTTGCCACACACACACGCACGCACACGCGCACACACACACACACACACACACACACACACATACATACATACATACATACATAATATATGTATAGTATGTACGCTGTATCAATGATATACCACGAAATATTTATACAACGAGTGGTATATCATTGATAAAGCGTACATACTATACATATATTTTATTTATATCAAACACGGATACACATATTTGCACTTTGAAAACACAATCCAGACCGACTGGACAAGTTTTTCAATGCATATTGATTCAAAATATTAGTCTAAATTTCAATTTTAATAAGACCAAAACGAATTATTTTTTTACAACTAACGCCGAGCACTCGACGAAGTTCAAAGGTCGTTGGGCGGTGCTATGTGCGCATTAATGATTGTTACTGTAAATTAATGAATCTACGGTTGTGTAGTAAATTTGAAATACAATACAAATTCATTTACTTTGCTTCTGGTAGTGTATTTCCTTATTATTAAACCTTATGATGCAAAACGAAATGAGTTTATAATAAAATGGTTATCACATTTGTATGGGAAAATATGAACTCGTTTTCTTGGACTAATACTGCACTCTCAAGGTTGTGGAGTATTACTCGGGAAAAAAAATCATTCCTATTTTCCCATACAAATGCTGTAACCTATAATTAGTTAACAGAAAGCCGGAAATCTAAGCATGAAATGTGCATTTCTGAAGTTTATCCTTCTCATTAAGCAAGCTTTAAATGTAATTCGCTCTTACAACAAGTATTTGTCTGTCCTTGACCGATTCAGTTCCATCGTAATCTAAATTCGATACTTCATTCAATCGGCTGAGGTATATGCACTTTTTGCTGTGTCTGCCTACGCAGCATGTATCGTTATAGTTTGTTTGTTGAATTTATCTCCCTCTGTCAGGGTCACCTTGGTATGATTTCTCAATGCACTTACAGGAAAGGATAAAGTCTGTGCATTTTACTCAGGTTCAGCTAGGGCAGTTTTCTTATATTTTTGAAGATTTTTAATGTAGAAATTCCTGATAAAATTATCCTTCGTGTCTTTCCCCGATACAACTAGTAATCGATTACTCTATCTCGCCATCTTCAGCTTATCCAGTTATCACTTTAGGTCTCCCTACGATCTCTCCAGCTTATCCAGTTATCACTTTAGGTCTCCCTACGATCTCTCCAGCTTATCCAGTTATCACTTTAGGTCTCCCTACGATCTCTCCAGCTTATCCAGTTATCACTTTAGGTCTCCCTACGATCTCTCCAGCTTATCCAGTTATCACTTTAGGTCTCCCTACGATCTCTCCAGCTTATCCAGTTATCACTTTAGGTCTCCCTGCGTTCTCTCTAGCTTATCCAGTTATCACTTTAGGTCTCCCTACGATCTCTCCAGCTCGTCTTATGACCTTTTCAGTTCATTCTGCGGTCCCTCCAGCTCACCTTGCTGCGTTTCCAGCTCATCCATTTTGATCGATTTTTGGCGTTCTATAGTTGCAACGACTTATCTGGTCGCATAACGCAATGTGCAATAAATTAATTCTCCATTATGACGGCGGAGAGCGCCGTGATGGCGAATGAAATTAATGACCGTAGGTCAGGAATATTTCACGTTCTAATCTTGGCGGATTGGCATGTCTTGTCAGCAATGTAGATAATGCATATTAATGCAATATAATTCTTTCTTTCAGAGTACTATGTTTAAAATCAAGACTTTATCTAACAGTACAACGGTTCCTTACATTTCACCACTTCTCAGTAGCTTCAGCAAACTCTCCCGTTTTCCTATTTTTGTTTTGTTTTGCCCTTTGTTTAAACGAACATGTTTCAAAGCAACGGTGATATAGCTACCTATGTGATTTTGCAACAAAGGAGACCTTTTTAAAAGTTCAACACTCTCGCCAAATCCTCCAAGAGAGAGAGAGAGAGAGAGAGCTTCTGCTGCATACCATACCCATTTGTTAAAGATATCAGTTAACAAATGCGATTTTTCACTTATAACCGCTTGGCACTCAGCATTAGGAGGTTAGTGTTAGGACTGGTCGTCCTGGTGTCAGGATAATGTGACTGGGTGGGACATCATGCTACATGTCTGCGGCATGATGCTCTAGTACTAGACATCACTATAAACTGCACCACTGCAGACGTAGTAGCGATATGGCTGGAAAAATTGTTAAAGCTACGTTAACACTAAAAATCACACACACACACACACACACACACACACACACACACACACACAGACAGACACACAACAAGAACAACAACAACAACAATTAGATAAGTTATGTACATAAAGACAAACTAAAAATAAATGTCTTACTTCCTAATGGATCCCGTGAAGAAAAGGGATTATACTTTTTACGTATATTTCTCATACCGACAAATTATGAAATGAATTAGGTGAATTTCCATATAGTAATTTAGCATGACCTTTATTTTCACACAGAACAGATTGACTTGGAGGGCTGACGGTCAAAAGGATGATCATTTAATCCTTCCAGACGTGTTCTGTTTCATGTCAAACATTGATATTTACACAATTATCTATATCTAATGATTAATCTGTGTTGGCGAGATTGGCAGTGAACAATCCCTAATCCCCGATTATAATCAGGTAAGGATAAAAAAATAAATGTGGTTTAAAAGAATATATGTTCGATTTTGCCAAATAATTGGACTAGATTACAAGAGCAACAAATGAGGTATTGTTTTAATTCGCTTGCGAGATACGGCACGTTGACCGGAACTTGTGGGTAGACTCGGGGATAAGTAGACATGTATATCGTGACTGATTTTAAATTAACGTCGCTTTAGGCCCTTCTGCCATTTAAGACAAGTTAACATTTGTTTTGTCTACAGTGCACTATTTAATTAAAATTGTGAGATGTTACAGACAATGTCCGATCGAGACCTATTTTGAAGGAAAAAAAAGCAAATCTAAAGCTCAAAGCGGCAGGGGATCATTAATTGAAAAGCCAGTGACGTATTCTTTTAAAAATAAAATTCGTCCCAGTTATTTAAATAGTGCAGTCCTTAACCTGTTAGCCACCTATTTTAATTGTAATAATCCACTGTGTTAAAAAGAATTACTTATTTCAGCAAAGCTTGAAGTTTAGTGTACATTGAACTTTTCGAAAAAATATAAACCAATCCGTAGGTATAAGTTACTCTTGAATCATTTGGTGATCTAATATTCCAATTCGAGCTTGAATCAAAGTTACATTTTCAGTTGATGGGTCGAAAAGGCTACATTTGTATTTTTAAAGAGTTGTATTTGAAAAGGGTTTTCAAAAGCGAAAACCTCATGCAGACAGGCAATTGTGTCAGCAATCTCTGCACTGTAGATACTGGGGATTTACGCTCAGGGGGTTGGATTCAGGGGAAAACACCACTATCCTCCACGTGATGTATCACGGCTTGCTGTACGCCCTCCTTCCGCTGAGATTGGTTATGTTGTAATGGTTTTCGAAGGTTATCCTCGCCGAAAATCTAGTGATCATTTTTAACCACTGGGCCTTTCTACTTGTAGACCTGGATTTGGATGGGGGATTAGGTTGTCTATTTTCTGCTGTTGGTTCGTATGCACAGATAGTCCCCGGACATCACTTACAGTAAGGTGATCTTTCTATTGCACGATCCAGCACGTTCCAACCGCAGGGGATCCTCTTCCCCTCCTCTTCAACAAACGCGGCGCACCTCCGATGTTTCCTCTCTAACTACTGGCAGCTGACTGGAATCGTATATCTTCGATGACTGACTTTGAATAAAGGTCACTTTCGACCCTGCTGCCATTTTCGACGATATATTCCATAATGATGATCTTGAAATCGAGACGTGTGCGGTCCTGACGCCTAATTAATGTATGCACAGCATACGATTGAATTATTCGTCAAATGGGTGCAGAGCACTCATTTGACGCTTTACTGTGTGCATTGCACACTTCTTAATTGTTCATGCCCGGGCGAGGAAAAGGCGGAGAAGGCAAACGAGTGTGCCTACATATCGCAGGAGGGCTCCAATGTTTATTATATGTCTTATATATAGGATCTGAGATAATTAGCATCCTTTAGTCCGAGGTGCAAGAGTCATCTGTTGTGACATTGGGGCATTGCAGCAATGTCCTATTATGACAATAGATGGCATTGCGCACATTATTCCAGCTATCGTTATCGTTTGTATTATTAAACTATTCATATAGAATCAACCATGTGGAACCAAATGGAATGAAACTGCAATATTCCAATATCACACATATCAAATTTAGAAATAAATATTGGCAGTTGAAAAGATGCAACCGAGAATATACCCAAACAAAATGCAAAATAGGATATGCAATGAATATTAATGGAAAACACGTATAAAGAATTATTGCGGTGATCCCACTCTATGGAAGTCGTCCTGAAGAAAAACAACAAAAGAGAAAAACTAGAATTAAACTGTACAGAAAATTATCAGGCGCCGTAACGGACAAAAGCTGGTCCAATCAGAACGTTGCCCTTGTAATTTTAATGTCGTATTCCAGAATTCCAATTTCACGTGTTGTATCAAAAATGCTTGTCCTTAAAGTTCCATTTTCCAGATCGTGATTTTACATTGCATCTGTTGTGTGTGTGTGTGTGTGTGATTTAGATTTTCAACGTATCTTTTACAATTTTCCAGTCATATCGCTACGATGTCTGCAGTGTGGCAGTTTAATGTGATGTCTAGCACTAGGGCATCATGCAACAGGATGTCCCACCGAGTTGAATTAAACAGTTGTGGTTATGTCGAGGTTTTAGATTGTGTCGTTTGAATTACACGGCTGTGGTTGAAATTTCAATGTCATGCGTCGAGAATTCCTAATTTACGTATTGGCTCAAAGAGTTTATGTTGAAAGTTCAATTTCATATGTTGAGTATTTAGATTTCATCTGTTGAATTACATAGCGCTGGTTGAAAATTCGGTTTCCAAAGTCGAGTTTTTACATTGTATCTTCTAAATTACACGGCGGTTGTTGACAGTTTAATGTCATATGTCCAGAGTTTCAATTTAACATCTTGAATCACATTCATTGTGTTGAAAGTTCCATTTCGTATGTTGAGTTTTTAGGTTGTATCTGTTGAATTACACAGCGGTGATTGGACATTGTGTTGTACTTGTCAGAATTGCATTTTTATATAGTGAAATGAGGTGTTGTTGTTAAAAGTAACATTACACAAAGTCCACTTAAACAGTTCAGCATTAAGACACACCATTCGTGTATTCAATTATGAGGCACCATTACATTTCACGCTTTTACAGTTTGAAAGTTACCAGTCAAAGGTCGAGAATTACTGTGAATTTCTCCGCTAGAGTCGCTCTCGTGAACGAACCGCGTTATGTTTAAACAAGGAGACTGCTTCTCGTTGCTGTAAAATTCAACAGATGAAATCTAAATACTCGCCATATGAAATGGAACTTTCATCACAAACAGTTACATACAACGTGTGAATTAGGGATTCTCGACATATGATATTGAAATTTCAACCACCGCTGTGTAATTCAAAATAAACACTGTAAAACGTCGACATAGGAAATAGAACTTTAAACCACGACTCTATATTTCAACACAAAATATCTAAAATCTCCATCTAGAAAATGAAACTTTAAGGACATTCAATTTGATCCAACACATGATATTGGATTTCGCGACATACGACGTCGAAATTTCAACTTCAACTTTCTCTTTGGACCAACTTTTGTCTGCTATGGCGCCTCATAGAAAATGTTCCATTGTTCACAAATGGCAGCAATCAACGAGTCCCCAAATCACCATGCCTACTGATTAGCATAACATTCGGTTTACAATCAAAGGTTTTCTTTCGAAATTTTACTTGGATAAAAGTGAAATTACTAGTTTAAATCAGCAAACGTTACATAGTAATACTGACCAAGGTAACTGATCATGAGCTAGACCAGGGGTCGGCAACCTTTTTTAAATAGCGTGCTACTTTTTTTTAAGAGAGTAACACTGTTGTTGTTATTTTTGTTGTAGGGTTGAACGCCTTTTTTCAGCTTATGATAGACTATACATGGCGGTCAGTATAAATGGTGGAGGAAGAACCCAGGAAATCCATGGAAAGAACCACCGACCCACGAGAAGCTACTGGCAAGCTTTCTCACAGACCCACATTAACCGAACCCGAGACTCGAACCCACGCAGACAGAGGTGAGATGGTAATGATTCGTGACGGTGAGCGCTTTTGACCACTCGGCCACTCGGAGCCCCGAGTATCACTGTTAACTTGGAACAAATCGCCCAATGAACTTAGACACAAAGACACAGTGATCTCATTCAAGAGTGCTCTTAAAACTCACCTATTTCGTCTGCAAGAACAAACTAAAAGACCTAATAATGTTTCCTACTTTAAATACTTTCAGCACGTGTAATGATTTTTAATTTCATGGTGTTTTTGTAATCATATCATTATATATGGGATTTTTATGTTTTAGGCGTTGTCTAATGTTGTAAAGCGCATAGAGCTTCTAAAGATTAGGCACTTTACAAAGTCCTCATTATTATTATTATTATTATTATTATTATTAAAATCAATAATTTTGGCTGCCCTTCACGTGCTACATAAAACCTCTTGACGTGACTTATTTTGCCGAACCCTGAGCTAGACAAGACCGCCATATGGTTAAACAAGTTAAGCGCCCTAGTTGTTGTTACGTAATAACTGAAAGACTGCAAGAGAGCCTAGTTTGGCAGTGGACAATTGGTAAGCCATGCGTATCCAACCCGAGCCATCCTGCGACCCAGTTCTTCACATTGTGAGACCCGCAGCCATATAGGCAGTCGTTTTGAAAATATGCATTTTAATTAATATGTATCATTAGTGATAACGAACTGCTCATGCATTCTGTGACCTTAAGCGTCTCTTTTGGCCCCCGTCTGTCCCTCCTAATATATATCATATATTTCAACCTATGGAAGAAGCTTTGCCAAACTGCATAGGATAACTATGTGATACGGTTCATTTTAACCTCTCCCTGTTAGGCTTATTTTAACCTCTCCCTGTTAGGCTTATTTTAACCTCTCCCTCTTAAGTTGATTTTAACCTCTCCCTCATAGGTTCGTGAAAATTTGTCAAACGTCAAAAGTATAAATTTTATAGCTAAAGTAACAAACACATTGTTTTGGCCACCTTACTTTAAACACGCAGGCATGGCATTATGATACAGATTATATCTAACGTCTTTAGGATTCTCATCCATGAGACAATGTGGAGAGCACGTAAAAACGAGAGTAGGGATTTGTTATGTCCAGTCATGGAAGCAGCTGTGTGTGTCTGTGTGTTTAGGGTAAACAAACTGACAAAAGGAAGTGACCACAAAGAGAGAGGCGACATTCCACACTTTTATATTGTATAGCACGTAATTTCATTTTTGTAAAATATAAAGTTTATCCATTATTACTAACAAACTGCTATGACTCTGTGATCTTAAAGTAACAGAAAAGAGCGAAAACCAACAAGTTTTGTTAAGTTTCAAAATACAATTTATTTGTCTTGTAATAAACAAATTCAAAAGAAAACTAAAAGCGTTGTGAATTAAATCCCAAAAGGTCCTTAATGTTCTATCACAAGTCCAAAGGTATTGACTGTTCCGAATGACTTCCAATCCTGAATGTGCTGATGTACCAATAGCCTGGTAAATAATGATGTGCTAAAAGTCTTGACGTATCACAATGATTCAATCCAAAATGTCTCGAAATGAATTCACAACTATCACAAAATCCTGATTTAAGCCGAAAGTATTAATGAATATTTTGCAGTTCAAATGCATAATTTAAATAGATGAATCATCCCAAATATTAATTGAAACACGACTAATAGACTGATTCCACTATAGATGGTAAGATAGTTATATATCAGTCTGCTTACTGCTATTTTGTATATATTTTTAAAAAAACTAAGACGCAAAATGACGACCAGGACGAGGGTCAAAATTTCATTCCAAAATATTCCAAGCTGTAAATAAGGCCAGGTCTTTCACTGAAATCTGGCAAATAGCATGACAACTATCAGGTAGACCAGGAATTTACATGGGGAAAAATATGCCCTTAGCTCAGATCCAAGTAAAATGTTTACCTACAAGTAATAGTTATTTTAAAGTGTAATCAACAATCATAGACAAAAATTAGCTATGTAATATTGTCTTTACAAAACCTTGAAATCTACAATCATGGAGAAATGCCATACACATTTTCGGAACATCTTCCCGATTTTGGCGAGGGGCTAATTATGATCATAGCACCACCAATTTCTCGTTTATGATAATAGCCTCTTTGGTGCTGTCTTTTTGCCACTTAGAGATGCCTTTCGAGAGTCTGTGAGCCGAACAAGACATTAAAAAAACACTCTACGAAGAATCCGTTATGCAACCTATATGATTGGTAGCTATATACGTTTCATTAAATGAATATGCGCGTTAACTTTACGTTATTTCCTGTCTATACTATTTTAGTATTTTCAAGTGCACGTATAAATGATGATGATGATGATGATGATGGTGACACGTTTAGTTGCATTGAACTAACTCTCCTCGTGCATATTTACATACAGAATATATGTACATAGACGCACAATGAATGATAATTTTTTTTTAGACCCACAAAAATTAAATAATAATAATAATAATAATAATAATAATAATAATAATAATAATAATAATAAACAGGAAATTTTGTAAGAACATGTTCTAACAACGTACATTGTGTATCGTTAAACTTGTTACGGAATTTTTATTCGACATAGTGAAGGGACTAAATACGTATTTCCAGCCACGATACCAAATCACCATAAATCAAATTATGTTTATTGCACATTGACTGTACATGCTCTCATAACCTTTCATATAAACCGAAAATAGGATGCAGTAAAACACCATACAGAATATACCCTCATCTGGCAATCACTTAAGACCCCAACACCGCCGTTTTTCAAACAGTTTACTATCCTTTCTATCTCACTAAAGTTTGGAAGGAAGGAAATGATTTGTTTAAAAATGTCTGGCTATAACAGTTATTTGATATAATTAAGATGTTAGGTTTAAACGAATGTCAGATATTCAGTTTAGAATTAAGAGGTGCCACCTCTCAATTCAGACGCCGGGGTTGCTCTTAATCCGGTTTGTTTTCGAGAGTGCTCCCAATGTAGTGATGTCATGCGTTTAACAAATTCCGTTACTGACTTATCTAATAACATTCGCACATGGTGGACAAATTGATTTGAGAGGGAAAGAAGAGAGGTAGGCCCGCCTTTTTAAGTGGATCTGATATATTTGAAATTAAATAAGTTTGTGCACATATCATAAACAATATGCTTGACATTTTTCCTTTATTTTGTATATGATTTATTTATATTTAGAACAAAGTAATCTGGAATAATATCACGTAAGGATCATCAACGTGGTGATGGCTTCTTCTGTTTCCAAAGATGACGTTATCAAATTTTGCGTTCCAGCTTTCGACTGAAATCGGATGGAAATGTCGTGAGTGTTTTAGCGTCCAAACTATGCATTACTGAAGAACAATAATGAATTCACTGCTCTTCTTTGAAGCGAATCTTCGTCAGTTTATCATAAGGTTTGGACGCGTATCTCCCAGCTCTAATGATCTACTCTGATGCAAAGCTTAAGCATAGTCCCCTAAAGGTGTTCAGGGCTTGTTCTGGAATCATTACTGCCATCTATAGATTTTGTCGTGCCATGTATTGCTCTTTTAGCTGAAGGCTGTGGCAAAAACTGGTGTATGTAAGATGTGAGATGTGGGATGCACAGATGTGAAGGAAAACATAACATATGTAAGACTCGACAGAAAGAATATGAAAGATGGTGTTAAACAAAGCGATTTTTTAAAATATTAAACAAGTCAACACTATTTTTCTAAATCAACGTTTTTTGTTTAATCAGCACCGCTAACACAAAACTGGAGCTCGTGCTTTCCTCTTCATGTACAAATACCAAAATCATTAAACATGAACTTTATGTTGCCATCGATGCACACACTACGTAATATCCATTTACGTCTAAAATAACCTTTAAACTTTATCATTTTCTACGGTACTCACGGTCAAAACAAGCCACTAAGTCCAAGACTGCCATAATGAAACAAATACACATGATATAGTCAACATAACAAGGAATCCGATCCTTGTGATCTCATATGATTGAACTGAGTAAATGCACCATTTCTTCTCATGAAATCGATGATGTAGTTTTCCAGAGGAGATGAGGCGATCCATACAAACAAAATAGTCCATAATATGTCTTTGGGTAACTAAACGGCTATCCAGTACATTCCTGGGCGAAGATTGTTTCCCGTGATGATGACATAGGCTTGAACGTCTTTAGGTTTTCGATGAGGAAAGTTCATCTTTACACAGGCCATTGGATTTCAAGAGGTTATGTACAAACTATGAGTACAGAGGCAATGAATTTCAAGGAATTCGTACTGTTTTTACTGGTAATGATCAATTATAAGTTTACACTTAATGTTGCCTTAGAAAATATAAAGTAAAACGGCGAACAAGTGGTCTTGCAAGAACTTTACAATGCTTTTCGCTTCCAGAGAAATTTAGGTAAGGAATGGTGACGCAAGACTTTTTACCACTTAAAAAAAAATCTTCTCCTTGAGACAGCTCACGCATCTTCAAGATACTCTTACAACTTGTCTTCTGAACTCACCGTCAAACATGTTTCGTCTTGTTTATGACTAGGATGATTGTTTTGTCAACCCTGACAATGTCGTATGGAAAGGCAGGTAATTAATTCGCATGTAATTAATTCAGTCAAGTAACGAGCGAAACAGAAGATTTAGTCTTGTTCCTGTTCTGGCCATCTGAACATCATGACCGTTTTTTGTCTTGTTCACTTATTGTCTGTGACCATTGTTTCTGTTTATCTGGATAGAAAACATCAGCTTCGTCTATCTCCATAAGTTCGCGTTCCAACTTTTTTATATAGTCTAGAATCACTTTTCTCAACATGTACATTTCCAGAGCATTGTCGAATTCTGCATACGCGATAAATGATGATCACTGTGTTTGCCAGATCTAGTGTAGGCTAAAGTTCCACATGACGTTGAGTCATTTTTATAAAGTGGAATCATCGCTCATCGCTGTCTTGGTTTGAACTGAAATCAAATCCTCTGCAAAGCATAACCTAATGCATAACCTTTGTAAGAAATATCGTGACTGCTGTTTGTACCTCACTGTCCTATAGCTTCGGGTAAGATATCCAGTAAATTTTCTGGGTAAAGGTAGGTTCAAAAGGCCTGCACACAACGTCTGGCCATCTCGAGTAACTTCTATTTTGAACACGTTGAAGTGTTAGAACATGAAAGGATTTTGATCAATCGCTCGGTTGAGGGCTGTATTCCTGGCGATGACAATCTGCAAACATTTTAGTTGCTGATTTTGGAAAACATAATCTTTGATCTAGGAATAGAGTTCAGAGGCAATTGTAAAGGTTTTGACTTCCAATCACCGTTGAAGATACATAGTTGTCGTTCCGGTCAGAGTTTGATGTCGTTTTCCGCTTTTGGCAATATCTGCACATGTCGCACGTAGTGTCTGACTTCTTCGAAGCCCGTTTTAATTCGTCAACAGTAGCCATCAAGGAAACATGTTACTGCTTCGATTCAGTCTCAGATGTGTATCAGCTCCATTCAACAAATACTTGCAACAACATGTTCAAATACAAACAATCAATAACTTCTAAACTATGTCCTTGTTCGATTGTATTCCGAGGGTCTATAAATTCAACATTGTGAGCATTGCCATCTGCATTGATCTACGTGTTGTTGAACTTGTCCATAGTGTCTGGTCTGATGGGTTCACGGAGTCTCTTTCTGCCTTGTCCTCATTGTGGCGTAGAAGAGGGGATAATACCTTAGCCAGAAATGTGATAGCATATTTATAGGGGTACTACCACTTGAACTTGAGATTTGTCCCTTGGACATTTAAGCAAAATACATTATGTTCATTTACATTGATAGTGCTATGCACTCTACCTTGTTGAAACAAAGTTTAAGTAGTGTAAATAATCCTAGTATTACGTTGATATTCTTTTTGTGTAAGGGAAAGTTTAATTTCTTTTTCTTTTAACAAGTCATCGATCCCATCTTCTTCACGAGATGGATTCTCCTTGTCTTTCTTGTAGTAACGTGTAATCAGTTTGTCGCTCTGTAACACCACACGATACGTTGTGGAGGATCGAGGAATTTTGATTTTTGTTCAGTTACACGGTTGACATACACGTTTCTGCCTCAGCCACTTGGTCCAACAATCAATGTGCTAGAGGGATAGAGAAGATAAAGTGCCTCCCAACTGATAATCTGACTTTGTGTTAATAAATTTCAGAATAAAGGATGCAGCCATAAAATAGTGTTTAAATTATGAGATTGCATCTACGACAAAAGACATTTGATGCACATCTATTTTTCTTTTCTATGGTTTATAAAAATTGAAACAAAACATTTACATTTCAAACACACACACATACACACACACAATTCATGTTTTGTTTTGTATTTAAACGCTCACACACAAACATGTAACACATATTAAAATCACCAATCCCTACGTAGACAAATTATATAAAATTTAAGGTAGCATAGTCGAATATAAACAAGTAAGATTACACTATTCTCCATCAACTTAACAGTCAATCTATTTAAAACACTTTGTCTCCATCATTCTAATTCCAGTGACGGCAAGTGTATTTTTCTTTGCTTTGTGATTGTCGACAACGTGGCATCCAGCGTGGTTTGTGAGTGATGGATGGACGAGATCCATAGATGGGCACACAAACAGCATAGCCTTTGATAACAGAGAGATAAGGTTAGATCTGCATCGCTTATGTCACAACGTATGGCATTAGTCTGGTCGCAAGGCAAATCATCGCACTTGAGTTCGTTGAACTTGGAATCGGCACTCAGTTTCTCGTACAGTCAACATGTCGAATTCATCTTTCTATGTGTGCGTATGTACTCACAGTGAACTTTTTGTCTTGGAAATCTCTCATATATTTTGCTGGAGATAGCTGTGTCTGCAAGGTAACGTGCTGTGGTTGGAAAGTCGCATTCGTTTCTGATAGACGATTTGATATACTTTTGTTTTTTTCAAGGGTCGACTGACAATTTGATGATTTAGTAAATGTACAATCTGGTACTGATCAAACGTTTTTATGCGAAACTCTTGATCTTATCCTGGCTTAAAGGCCATCGTTAAAGTTTACTTTTTGATTTGATTAGATTGATAGTTCAATGTCAGTCATTTTACTTTACATTTGGTATGAAGTTGCATAAGGTACAGGTAACCGTAATATTGTGGTCCATCACTGGCAAAACTTCAAACTGTGTTTTCAAGATGTATATCGGTCCAAACGTCTAAAGTCGTCTTGGGTGCGTAGGTCATAGCTTCCTGGGCGATCGATGTGAGTCGGTTTGAACGTGATGGACTATATCTCCTAGATGTTCCAAGACAAAATACTATTTGAAACATCATTGGCCGTCACTTACGTTGCAATAAAAACATATTGAAACCCGTTGGGGCGTGGTACAAACTCTGAGACTTCTTCGTAATGTACCAATGAGGAGAACGAGTACCATGAAATAAACATTCCTGAAATTCGTAAACTGTCCGTGGGTTGTCTAAATTCCCTCCGTGGAAAAAGATCCAATTTATTTTTTCTCCACCGTTTCTAGCGTGCTGTATCCGCGTGTCTTGAGTTTCACACAAGTAATGGAGCCATCTCAAGGATTTGGCTTAATACTGACGGCAGATATAGAGATATGGCCGCTGGAATGGAATAGGTGGTTTGTTTCGGGATGTGTTTGTGTGTGTGTGTGTGTGTGTGTGTGTGTGTGTGATTATGATTTTTAACGCAGCTTTAACAATTTTTCAGTCATATCGCTGGCAGTTTATAGTGATGTCTAGCACTGGTGTATCATGCCGCAGACATGTAATGCTGAGCACCTATCGAGGCAGCTGTTAGTGCAATTTTAGTAAGTCTTTTGGTATTGGTATGACTCGGCCGGGCTTCGAACCCACGACCTCCCGCTTCGGAGGAATGACGCTCTAACCACTAGGCCACCGGAGCGGTCTGGGCGTGAACATCTTCCGATAAACTATGCATATGCTTTGGCAATGGTTGAAGCATCCTTGAAAGTATCGATACCTCCGTGATCCAAAACTAATTATCGAAATTTCCAAATTTTCTTAAAATGTTTAGATCGGATTGACAATATTTCAACTTTTCTTCTTCTTCTTCAAAACTTGAGTCTGATGAGCTTCTCGTTGTTCTGTGCGCATACGGTCAGGTTCATTGTAGTCAACTTCAAGGAAATACGGGAGCACAATGTGTTCATTAGCTTCGGTATTGACAAAGTGTGGACAGTAGCCTTTAGCCATTTCTATCATTCCAAATGTTATAGGCATTCTACTCAATGGTATAATCAAAGGACTCAAAATCTTTCAACTGACCGGTTCCACTTTCATGTAGATGACATGGGCTTACTGTCGAAAATTCAGTGCATTGCATTTAATAATGTTTCAAACGAAACTGCCTGTCGTTTCCTGAGAAATTGTTAGCCATGACTGTAACGTATCGATGTCAGTTCTCATAACGCTGGAATTCTCTTGGCTCCATTTGGCGTCGGTGGGGTCTAAAATCATTTTGGCAAAATCAGCAAGAGTACGAAATCCCCCAAAAGCTTTATTTTTCATCCTCCTTGAATCACACTGCAATTTGGACGGTGTAAAAATAAAGATTTTTACACTAATCACAAATAGAATGAGCTACACAAACATTAGGGATGTGAATTCCAGCCTTTTGTGAACGTTTATAATTTTTATTTTTGTTCTGATCGCCATTGACAACTTCATCGCATTCTTTGTCATATCTTTGAATGTAACATTGATGTCTGAATTTCACAATTTGGCTGAAAACGGCAGTGGCGTCGCTAGGGGGGTGCGGGGGGTGCGGACCGCACCGGGTGACACCATCTCAGAGGGGTGACACCAAAATGAAAAAGTGCAAATTTTACAGAGCACACACTGCTCGGTCTAGTCGGATTTCATAAGCGGATAACCGATGATAGTTAAATACATGACTAGCAGGCACAGCAGTGGCGTCGCTAGGGGGATGCGGGGGGTGCGGACTGCACCGGGTGACACCATCAGAGGGGGTGACACCAAAATGACATTACTAAGGATTCTGTATGGTCTGTTACGGAAGGAGGACCATGGTGGTGACACCATGAGCTACCGCACTGGGTGACACCAACCCGAGTGACGCCACTGGAAAACGGCTCGGACAAACGTGAGACTTTTGGTCATTAGTTTTAGCAAGATGTCCGCAGGTGGAACGCACTCTCAATAATTCGCAAGCATTTTCCCTCGTTTAAATCATTTCATGCGATGTTGTTCGTATTAGGCTGGACAGACAAATGTTCGAATGCAAAAGTAGATCAGTGAATTCTTTCTTTTACTTCTGGAATGTCTGGAAGCTTAACACGCACGTCATTCTGTCCACAATGAATATATTGCCCCCAATTGCAAAATTCTTGGTCACTTTTTTAGCAATAGCAACCGTATCCCTGAAATCTCGTGATACTGGTAATGGTATCGAAATGATCTTGGTGATGATAAACGTGAATGTAGTTTCCATCTGGGAAATCTGGTCATCTAAACAAGAGAGTTCCGTGAACGACGCGACGGTATACTTTCAAAGAATAAAGAGACGGCAAAACATATTTAAGTGTTTGCATTCCAGGAAATACACACATGGTCGCTTTGGAAATATCTGCTTGCTGCAAATGAATTTCTTTCCATTGTTTCATTTTATTTCTGTCCGATTTCGAATCCTGTCTCATGATTTGTTTTATTCCTCTTTATCAGTTTGTTCGGTATAAGTTCGAGTCTCTACGTGGGCACTAGATAAGTTGATGTAGGTGGACGTCAATCTAAACGATACTTCGTTTTGTATTACGATGTTTATCCACCAATACAACTTTTCTGGGTAGTCCCGCTGCCTTTTGGAGGTGATATGTGTCTCATGCAAAGAGTCGCTTTTCTTCCGATGAGGTCATATTCGCCGTTAGATTAAAGGACGTGCTTAAAGTTGTCGATACTTTTGGAAGAAATTAATTCTGTGGGTGTACAAAACTTGATTCATACAGAGATTTCAAACTGTCTTGATTGATGAATAGTTTTAAACGATCGTCATCTTTAGCTTGGCACTATCTTTTCCATGTCTCTAATGATTGCCATTAATCTGAAATGAAACTCTCTTTGGTGGAACTTAAAAACTGAACTCTTTAAATCTCACGTGGTACGTATAAGCCGTTGTTCAAAAGCTTCTGGAAATCACTCTTTTATGTAGGTCCAATATAAAACTTATCTTTAAGATACATGCTATGTCTGCCCGGAAAAGGACATTGGGCTGTAGAATGTCAAGAATAAGGGTCTTCATAATGTCCCAATCAAATGAGAACAGGAAGGAGGAGAAGAGTTCAGCAACAACAGAATAAGAATCCATGCCAGTAATTAAATTCAAGCAGGCGAGAAAAATACAAAACAAAACTGAAGTAGAAGAACCCATGCCAGTGAACATATTCAAATATCTAGGACAGTGAAAGAATAAATTTAACTGTTGTACTATGTTATGTAATTTACGTGATTTGTATTTAAGCAGAATTTACCAAAGAATACACGTGTATCTCTTTGCCTCTATTTAAAGTTGTATAGTATGGATAAGATCGCCACACACTTAACGGATGCACACTGTCACGTTTGCTAAGTCATGTATAATCTATAATTTACTGTCTTGGGAATATTACCACGGCCATGTGTTTGATGCTAACAATTTACGCGGGCTAGTGTTAATCTCTCACGCAAGGTTACCTGACCCAGCCGGAGACCGAAATCTTGAATCGGCAGATAGATTGCACCATCTAAACAAAGGCTTGTAGTTACCACATCTAAGTGTTAAAGCTTAGTCCCAAGATCAAAAGGAATCCCGCGGGGTGAACGAGGTATGTTCTTATCCGTACCCACTTTGACCAACAGCGAGAGGGACATTGTCCGCTAAGTTTGATTGGACCGATTCACAGCGATATCCAATTGGAATTGAAACAGAGGGTGTGATTACAATTCCGATCCGAAGAATAACTTTCCGAACTTGTAAATGAAAAGCCAGTATTCGTCTGGGAAGATTTCTGAGCAATAGGGTTACTCCTAGAGAGCCACTTGTAATTTGGCGGCAAAACCAAGCGGTAGATTCTAAGGAAAGAAAAGTTTTGAGAATGTCAGTAAGTTATTTGCTCAACTTTTTAAGAATATTATGCATCATTATTGTAGTTATTTGTAGTATGTACACTTAATTACTAGGATCGTTTAGTATGTAGAATTACCTTTCTAGTGTTTCATGTACATGCGTATTCAAGAAATATGCTTGAGCCTACCTAGAGAATTATTAGATGCGAGGCGGAATTATGTAGATTGTTAGCTTGTGGTCAGAATTAATTATGTAATTCGCTGTAAGATTACTTCGTATTAAACCAGTGCATATATTAATGCGTACTGTTTGAATTTACACATGCTTGAATTGTGAATTTGGAAAATGGTTGAAGTATGTAAGATTAGTTACTATGGACGTACGCATATATCAGAGCATGGATATTTGAATATTTGCGTACGTTGTATGAGTGGTAGGGTAAAGGAATGCGTCTGATTATTGTGATTTTGCTTAATAGAACAGGATTAGGAACATGTACTGATGTGACGGAATTTATTGATGTATGTTTAAGAAGTAAATTATACCATGCTGTATTATGACGTTTGTTTTACTATACAAGAAAGCATGGTGATCTCGATGTGAATGAATGCGTGACCGAAGAATTTAATAGAAGTTATATGATGTGTGTAGTGTAAGATGGGACGGCTAAGAAAAAAGTTTTTGTGTTTTTACAGGAAGCTTTGTAGGTGACACAACTATGGGTTCGAATGAGTCCCAGTTCTTCAAGAGTTGGAGACGGAAGTGAGACTAGCTGAAATGGTCGAAGTCGTCGGAAGTCTCGGTGGAGAGAATGTGAAGGATGAGGAAAAGGAGTCTGGAGGAGAAAGTGGAGGAGAAGGAGTATAGGGAAGTCAAGGAGGAGGAGAAAGAATTCGAAGAAAGTTGTGGAGGAAGAGGAAAAGGAATCGGGAAAAATAGGAGAGAGAAGAATACCACAGATGAGTAGAATACAAGGACAGGTGGAAATCGAGCTCACACTGCTAATCAAGTGATGCAATAAGCTATTAAAGGGTCGAGCGGAAAGAGTGTAATTAGAAATTTGAAGCATTTGGTTATTGAATTGTTATTCATTGAACATCAGCCTTTTTGTATATTTAACAATCTAACCGTCGGCATTGCTGACTGGGGGCTCGGAGCTTTAAATCTTTTTTTCACTAAATTTAATTTCCAACTAAAATCGAGCATGTGTGGGAATTCTATAATAGTTTAAATAAAATATTGGGAGCACCCCATCCTTTCTTCAGTGCTCTTATTCCTGACTCCTCCTCTTCTTTGAGAATGGGGAAATCATCATCATTTGAGGAATTTGGAACTTCAAGCACCTCTGGATCTCCTGTGGACTGATGGTTGTAGAGTTCTTTGCAATACTCAGTCCATCTTTCTATAATGTTACTCGCTTCTGTGAGGCAATTTCCATTTTCGTCTTGAATGGTACTGACTCTTGGTTGCTTCTGTCTGGTGAGGTCTTTCACAATTTGGAATGCCTCTTTGCTGTTATTCTTTATCAGACTGCTCTCTGTTTCTGTGCAATTTTGTCCAATCCAATCTTATTTTGCTTTCTTCAAGTTTTTCCTGATATTCTTGTTTATTTATCGGTACTCCCTCTATTGTCCCTGTTGTGTGTCTGGTATTTTTGAGGTCTCTTCGGGCATCACACAACTTCAGAATCTCTTCTGTAACCATTAAGCAATAAGAGCACTGAAGAATGAAAAGGCAGCTGGAGTAGACAACATCCCAGCTGAACTTATCAATAATGGGGGGGGGAATCAGTGATAGAGCTACTAACAAAAATCTGCAACAAGATTTGGCAGACAGGTGAATGGCCAACACACTGGGCCCAGTTACTGATTATAACACTCCCAAAAAACGGCAATCTCCAGCTGTGCCAAAAATACAGAACTATCAGTTTGATCAGCCATGCTAGTAAGGTGATGCTGAAGATCATCTTGAACAGACTGAAACCACAAGCAGAAAAGTACTCGCAACATCAACAAGACATCTATCATGTGTTCCTAGATTTTAAAAAATCCTTTGACAGAGTGTGGCATGAGGTATTGTGAGCCACAATGAAGAAGTACAACATGGGTCAAAAGTTGATCAATACCATCAAGCAGCTGTACGCCAAGGCTATCAGTGCAGTAATTGCCTAAGGTTCTGTGTGGGACTGGTTCCAGACAACAGTCGGAGTAGGTCAAGGCTGTCTCCTGTCAACCACGCTTTTCAACATCTACTAAGAGCGCATCATGAGCGAAGCCCTGGAAAACCGCCGTGGGACAGTCAGCATTAGAGGGCGTAACATCAACCTCCGATTTGCAGACGACATTGATGGGCTGGCAGGCAGTGAAGACGAGCTTGCCACCTTAGTGAAGAACCTGGATGAAACATCTTCCAGATTTGACATGGAGTTAAGCGCTGAGAAGACAAAGCTGATGACAAATAGTGGCAAACAAATCTCAGCCAAGATTAAAGTCAGAGGACAGGAACTGGGAACAGTGAGCCAGTTCAAATATCATGGTTCCATAATCACCGAAGAGGGATCAAAAGCAGAAATTTTGTCAAGAGCAGCACAAACAACGACAGCTATGTCAAAGCTAAAACCCATCTGAAGAGACAATAATATCTGTCGCAAACTAAAATCAGACTATTGCGAGCACTAGTCATCTCAATCTTTTTGTATTCAAGTGAGGCATGGACCCAGACAGCAGAATTACAACGAAGAATCTAGGCACTTGAAATGAGATGCTACAGAACCATCCTCGGCATCTCTTACATGGACCACATCACAAATGAAGAAGTGCGTAACACCATCAGGCGCAAAGTAGATGAAGACCTCCTCACCACCAGAGAGCTGAAATGGAATGGCCATGTCACTAGATCCAACAGTCTATCCACATGCAGGGCAGCGTCCAGGGTGGCAGAAGGAGAGGTAGACAGAAAAAAGTGGACTGACATAATCACAGAGTGGACCAGGAAAAGTTATGCGGAGACACAGGCATTGGCACATGATCGAGACACGTGGAGGGAACTGGTCAGATGTTAAGCAGCACAGCGCCTCGACGACCACACTAGGTCAAGAGACTGATGATGATGATGACCCTATCCTAACCATAACAAAGGGATTTAAACATTGTTTCTTATATTTGGCAATCACTGAAGAGTATCTTTTTTCTAAGAAATGTTGGTAATCCTGAAAAGGACCATTGCATGATTTTTGTTTAATGAATGAAAATAAAACGTATTGGCTGGACATCAACTGCAACAACAACTGTCTTAAACCTTTGTCTATGCAAAGTGCTGCCCCTGCTGCTGCTGATGTTTTGATAATGGAAGTAATAACTTCTGCAGCAAGCATATCGATGGTGGTGAATGTCGATGAAGTCACAGAAAGTTTAGAAATCTTGGATAGTGAAGTCTCCTTCTGTTGGGCTGGTTTAATGGAGTCTTATACATCCTTTCAGATTTTTTAACTCCTCCAAAAATGTCTTGTAGCAGATAAACCGTTTGTTTCACACTCTACATTATGTTCAATGTTCAAAGGTTTCCTTTTCTCTTCTTCTTGCTTTCTTCGTTCCTCTTGTTGTTTTTCACGTTGAATCGTGGACATTTTCATCACCCTCCTTATAACACATTTTTGGTTAATATTACTATTAACATTTTGGTGGCCATTTTTCGAATCGGTGGCCAAAGGGCATTGGAAGAAAAAGGTCACATATGTTGGAATATGACCAATTTATCTGACAGGGGTCGTTACAAATAATACCAAGGGTATCGGTAAATAGATAGAGGGCGGTGGGGTGGGTGCTGTCACAATGAATCAATCCTATGATAAGCCTGTTTTAAATGTTAACTTATAGAAATAAATAAACTCACTTCTTTTAAGAAAAGAATGTGGCTATATGTCGGTCTTCCGTCTGACAGAAAATGATCTAATTACAGCAATTTTACACGGTAAAATAGGTCCGACGAGTTAATATTTCTTATTATATTATGCAATTCCGACTCTAAATAAACGTTGGTTATGTCTGTGTCTACTATTCTAAATCAAATTATGCAAATATGTATTACAATAAATCTGGAATTTCTGCATCCTGTAATCATCCCTTCACATGAATATCCATCAACTGGAATACTTTGTAGTGAAATTGACACACCTTTGGTGAAAAAAATTGTAAACATTTTTATCGAAATCGTACGTCTTGTCTAACTTACTCGAACCAACTATGTAACATCGCAGAATAATTTCCAATGGCGATCCTGTGTTGCAAACTGATGTCTGTGTGAAATCCTCAAATGATGACTTTTTGAATTCTAATTTGCATTTTATTTAAAATCTACTTTTAAATGTTACAGGTTAAAGAAATGCCCATTATTAATTCGACTAGCCTCTGTGACTATTTTTTATGCGCATCAAATGAAAGGTGCACCATCGGAGCAGAATGAACGAAATTATTTCTTCCTCTTTCTCTCCAAACTATTTCAAACAAATAGTATATGATAAACAGAATCTCAAACCATTTTGATATATTAAATTTTTGAAAGTCGTCGCAAAAGCTGGACATTATTCAACTAGTTTCATCAAAACAATATTAAATCATCCATTTGAGATTGTTTATATACTGTGCAGCAAGTGTATAAAAAAAACTACATTTGTATACAAATCACAGTTCCTAAATAATGAATAAATAGAAAAAATACAAAGCATAGAAATACAGCTATGTAAGTGCATAAATGTATTGATTCAATTTGTAAAGGTGGTGCATACAAATTAAAGCAAACAATATTGGTTTCCAATATTCCTGTTATTAAAATGTAGCAATGGACTTATACAATGTACAAAGAACCTTATTTTAATTTTTCATGACCTGAGAATAATTAGTTCAAACTGATGAGGTCAGGTGCATATGAAATAAAATTCCTTTTCTTCTTTTAAATAACCAATGACGTAAATTCTGAAACATGACGTCAAATTGTTGTCTCATAAACTATTTTGAAAGCATAATGTACCTATCAGCTTCCAGTTAACAACATCAGCGGCCATTTTTCGGGACACACACATTTCAAGAAAAACAGATACTACTCAAAACATTACCAACGTTTATATGTTTATGTATATATATATATATATATATATATATATATATATATATATATATATATATATATATATATATATATATATATATATATATATATGGCTATATTCACAACCCATATAAATCTTGCTCCCCCTGTTATGTGTGATAGTATTTATATGGGTAGAGTGTCTATAAACACTATCTTACCGTGTGTGTGTGTGTGTGTGTGTGTGTGTATTTCATCCAGCTCCTACTCTTTTCCTTGGATAGTATAGTAATCAAAAACTGAGTGTTGGATAGTAATATAAAATTATATGTCGGAAAATAAACATAAAGTGGTGCGTTGGATAATAATCAAAACGTGGGTGCTGAATAGTGATCATAATATATTAACATCACATTTACCGTTATGCCCCAAACAATTTTAACATGAAATCGGCCATTAACAGCCTACAATGCAAACCTACGGCATAATATTAAATTCCCTTTGTGTCCACAAGTGCCATTTCTATATTAACTTCCCGTGCTCTCAAGTGCCATTTCCATTTTAAATTCACCATTTTGCCCCTAACATTGTAGCGATGTAACTTCATTTTGAGGTGAATCACTTATAGCAATGCAACCTTTGTTAAACTCCCTTTGAGCCCCATATCAATATTTCACGTAGACCTACGACGTACTGTTAATTTTCCCAATATGTCACCAGTAGCCACACATTGCTACTATAAATAAAATATTTTAAAGACATATCTCTTCCTCGGCTACATGTGAATTGCAATCTTGGGTCGTTACCTTTCGGAGACAAGTTGAACTAGGCAATAAAAACAATGGTCTGGCGACTCTCGGCAATTAGAAGCCTCGGTACTGGACAAGATTGCCCTGATAGGCATCTGAAAGAACAAGCCTATTAGTATCCTGTCTAGCCAAATGCAAGGGGCTGGTATAATTTCTGTTAGCATCGTGTCTAGCCAAACGCAAGCGGCTGGTATAATTCCTGTTAGATCCTGTCTAGCCAAACGCAAGGGGCTGATAACAAATCTTCTCAGTATCGTATCTAGTCAAACGCAAGGGCCTGATACAAATCTTGTTAGTATCGTGTCTGTTAAAACGCAAGAGGCTGGTATAAGTCCTGTTAGCATCCTGTCTAGCCAAACGCAAGGGGCTGATAACAAATCTTGTTATCATCGTGTCTAGTCAAACGCAAGGGGCTGGTATAATTACTATTAGTATAATGTCTAGCCATACGCAATGGGCTGATAACAAATCTTGTTAGCATCGTGTCTATTCAAACACAAGGGGCTGATACAAATCCTGTTAATATCGTGTCTAGCCAAACGCAAGGGGCTGGTATAATTCATGTTATTATCGTGTCTAGCCAAAACGCAAGGGGCTGATACAATTCCTGTTAGTATCGTGTCTAGGCAAACGCTAGGGGCTGATACAAATCATGTTAGTATGGAGTCTAGTCGTGTTGCATTAATTAATGTCAGCAGAAAAAAACAACCAGGAAGAAGATTTGTTGTTGTTTGTTGTAGAGTTTAACGCCATTTTTCAGCACACGATATGCTATACATGGCGGCCAGTATTAATGGTGGAGGAAGAACCTGGGAAAACCCCGGAAAGAACCACTGACTCACGAGAAGCTACTAGCAAGCTTTCTCACATACCCACACCAGGAAGAAGAAAGAAAAATCGAATGGAGTGCACTTCTGCATGTATTTATTTTCATGCTCGAAAAAAACAACCTGGCCTGTGTTATACTCAAAACATATAACTCATATTTGCAGGATTTAATTTGATCTGAATTTCTTCAGAACAGCAATAAATCATCAAATTGTACAAACAACTAGTTCTACTACCATGAACAATCGCAACAATCCCCATGTAAATATTCATGCTGGAAAAAAAATATCTGCATACAGTTCCAAGCAAATTTATCTGATGCAAAATGATGGATGCAATCCAAAAAAATTGGAACAGTCACAAAATATGTGCCCACGATCAAATACTTTTATCAGGCAGATAAAATTGTTCAGGCGTGAAACATTCTACTCATTCCATAATAAATGCTGATTATTTTGTAAGGTCTCTGATTTATTAATTTTAAGATCTGTGATAAATGACTCGAAAGATCTGATTTATTAAAATTGAGCAAAATCTCAAAACCATTTCTTTATACGTAAAAACAAGTATCGCAAAGAAGCGACAAAGCATCCAGATGTCATTATGAGATACCTTTTTAATAAAAGGGAGGGAGATTAAACAGTGCTGCTTAAAACCCGTTATAAATGAATCTCTTTAATACACGTGTGACGTTGGCTACCTTAATTCCAAGCGAGTGGATATACATTTTTGTAAACAGAATGCTCTGCATAATTTTGTTTTACCCGCCCACCCCAATACTGCATCCCAAAAAGTAAATGATTTACTGCAGTTGAAATTATAAAATTAATAAGCTGAGATTGTCTTTTGTAAATTGACATTGTTTTCATTGTGCTTCAAATTGGAATGTTTTGTATCAAATTATTTGAATGATTTCGCAGGTGCAGAAACACCAGAATACTTATAATTTGTTTATTCCATTTGAGACAAAATCATGTACCAAGATAGATCGAGAAAACAAATGTCGACTTTCTAACTAAATTAATTTTGTGCTGGTATTATTTAATACAGCTACAATCACATATCACGTATTACAAAAGCCGTGAATGCCGAACCAGGGTTAAGTTGAATTATGCTGCTTTAACGAAACGAATAAAAATATTTTAATAATGAAGAAAGTGCTTGGATAGGTTCGTTATGTTCAAGATTCGTATCATCCTTTTAACCGATTTCGGTATTCCCGGCTTACATCCCATTCCAGCCAACTGAAATGTAGGCCAACGTAACTTCTAATCATGACAATTTGCTTGTGTGGGAATTTGATTTTAGTAGGAAAAAGAAATCAGAGTACGTAGAGCCTGACTAAAACAGTTATAACTTTTATCTGTAGAAAAGCGTCCATATGGGCAGCCAAGTGTGTGAGGAATTCCTGAAAATTTGACTTGTGGTCCCGATGTTAACGACATCGGAACACGCTATACAGCGCCATTATTTGGGCAGTAAGACCCAGATGCCCAGAACATCATTATCAGCGTCAATGTCTTCATGTAGGACCTACCTAAAACATAATTGAAAGTGAACTAACTTATCAAGTTTCCAAATTTGAACAAAATTAGTGATGTTTGTTTTAATGAGGCGGCAATACATGTATATGGTATTCCGATAATGTCATTCGAATAATGCGATCAAGGTTGTTGATTGAATTCGTTTTTGGCTATAAAATTAATCCCATTTTGCCACATCACGCTGCTATCTCAGATGGCGTACGTGACGCGGCAGGGGTACACACGCACAATGAAATCCCTGAATAAAGAAAACGGTGCTATCTTTACGCGCTGGCAGTAAGATCTGTTACATGTATTGTACTTTCATGATAAATAATACAGATGGTTCCGTTTGCCGTGATGATGATAATGATGATGATGATGATGGTGGGGGTGGTGGTGATGTCATAGATGAAAGAGGGCAAATGAAGGATGGCTAAAATGATCATAATGAACTTTGACATTATTTGGACAACTAAGGAATCATAACAATGAAGTCAAACAACATCAATGGGTCTCTATTGTAGATCCTTGCGCTTTTCAAATAGTACCAAAATTTGATTTTGGAAAGAATTATCTGAGACCTGTACTCCCCCACTCCCTGCCTCCTACAACTCCGAACCCTCCCCCCACCTCTCTCTCTCTCTCTCTCTCTCTCTCTCTCTCTCTCTCTCTCATGATGATAACCAAAACGAATATTGCGTGTTTGCCCAAATACCCCCAAGGGTAGAAACCTAATGTTAATATTCTTATGACATGGTTACTATATGGTTCAGTATACTGCCAAAGTTAAGTGCATTTCAACACGGCTGTTTAGGAGGAGTTTGCGTTACGGACAATATGTCAAGAAGATGTATATTATTTTAGGCATGGAGATCAAATAGTTCACTCTTGATGACTAGTAAAAATCGGTTACTATAAATGAAATCATGTTTCTCGTTAGACGGGCGTTGACATTCAGGAGCAAACGATATGTCAACATGATTTGTCTCTTTTACCGTCAAGCTGAAAACTCTGTATTTAGTACACGTATACTGAGATTAGTGAACCCGTAAAATTTCATTTGTCTGAGTCATGCGCTTTTGGCGTAATTGTGCCTGTTTAAAAGCCATTTAAAAAAAAAATATAAAACCAATTTTAAAAAAAATGCGATATGAAGATCAGGTCATCTACATAGGAACTGAAATAAGCATTCCGAATTAGTTCAAGTGTTTTTGCCTAATCGTGCAAACAAGGTTTAAACAGAGTGCCTATGGAATTTCAAATACGTAGATCAAACGCCTTTTCAATATTCGTACTAAACAGGTTTGCACTGAACAAAAACGTAACCCAACACCCACCCACTCCGCAAAATAAGACATGTACGGAAAGTTGTCCACTAAATCTCCTTTTTCGAAGTTGTTTTTGTGAAATTGTGGTAACAAACATCCTGGAATGACAGACAGGCTGAAGGACAGATCCAAATCAGATGTCCCCAACTGTACCCCTCTCAATGCCTATGTAAAAGGGGGAAGTAAGGTATGCTGATTATAATTTGAATGTGAGAAAAAAGACTGCAATGAATAACAGAAAAGGTAAGTTTAGTAACAATACAACAATACACAGTTTTTCAAACCGAACTCACAAAACACTATCTAAACTAAAACATATATTACCTGTTGAATATAACTCTGTTTTTCGGCAATAACTTTTTTTAAACAAATACAAATCTGATAGGAAAAAAATGCAAATGACACGAAATGTTTATAATGATTAAAGAAAACCGGTCAGTTCATATCTTTATAGAACATTGAACTTACGTCGTTGCAGCATCAGGTAACAGTTTTGTTCGGAAATAATGCCCAATAGTAATCAAAAAGCTGTTCTGTTTTGTAACTCCCAATATCTATGTAGTTTTTTTTATACAATTAGAACAAAGTTACCCTATTGCATGACTGTTACTTCCATTACCGAAACATTAGCAGCCGATGGGCGTTACAAAGTGAAATAATGTTTCATGACGTCATTGGTGTATAGTAGAGTGTTCCTCTCGCTGGCTTTGAAAAGATAAAGAAACCCCACTGAAATTAATGTGTGTGTGCACGCGTCCGCGCGCGCGCGCGTGTGTGTGTGTGTGTGTGTGTGTGTGTGTGTGTGTGTTTGACGGCTCAAATATGTTAGGTGAATAAAAGAACAAGATAATATATATTTTTGTAATTATTTTTTTAGTGAGAAAAAGTTGATTTCTAAGCGTCTATTTCTGAAATAGGATGCACCTTATGAATTCTAAAATAACGCCCAAACCACTGCCTAACACTACTATAATTTTTTATCGGTGGGACGAACCTTATGAAGTCTAAAATGCCAACGAAACCGCTACATTTAGCGCTACTACAATTTTTTGTCGATCTTGTATACTTTTTTGGACGCTTCATTGTTGTCTCGCTCCCTCGGCTGATGTTTCTTTTATCCAAAGATTTTTTATCAAGACCTACACGATATCGTGATCGAGAATTATGTAAATTTTTGTTATACATCCATGCGTGAGTAATTAAAACATTATTATATCAATAATGGAATCTCGCACAGCTA